>OX328124.1:18124768-18157268 GCA_946811695.1 Gonocerus acuteangulatus | reverse complement strand
GGCCATTCGTCTGGGAGCTACAGAGCGAACAGACAAATATATATATATATATATATATATATATATATATATATATATATATATATATATACACACACAAATTTGAACCACCGTTATTTTCGGTCTCTAGGGGTTCTGAAACGCGAAATTTTCTAGTCGGCACTTCCGGATTGTTTCATTGTATCAACCTTATAAGCGGGGTTCCTCCCTATGGGGGAGGGAGGAACCGCGCTAAAAACGCATTTTTCATTTTAAATCTTTACTGATTGCTGATGGACTGATGGACGGCAAACTCTCGAATCTAAGTTCACACAATGAAAGGAGGATGTAACCACTGTCAAAAGGTCGAATCTGCCTACTATTTGACTTCCCAAAAGCAAAGTAATAAGTATGGTAATAAAGTATTTCACTCTTTAAAGTGGTGATATTCACATTCGTTAGTTTGCATTTTTATTGACGATGTGATCTGCCTTCAGTGCGATTATTGTACTCACTCAAGTCATTTGGTTGGACTTATCGATTTTTTGGGGGGGGGGGGGGGGGGGGAGGCAGTTTTTTCTATCGCGTTCTAAGAATGAGTGACATCAATTCGGAGCACCGGTTTACTACCGGATGTTCCTTCAGACGTGGGCACTAAGCAGCGGAACTCTTTCTAAACTTCGGCAGTTCTATGGAGGTAGTGTTTTATCATCCAAAGTTTTTCGGTGGCTTAAAACATTTCGAGAAGAAAGGGATTGAAGATGAACAATAAAGTTGAAGTATTTGATCTTCAAGAATCGACGAAAATGTCGAACGAAAAGGCCAATCAACAATTTTCCAGGTAGGTTGATCAGGTTTTCCAGGTTGGTCGTGTGAGACCGAACATCAAGAAATACTGGACGCTGCAGCATCATAATGCTTCTTACCGCACGGCAATTTTAATAAACGAGTTTTCGGCCAGTAAATGAATTCCTGTGGCTCCTCAGCCGCCTTTTTGCCTGGCTTGAGTCCTTGTGACTTTTTTCTGTTACCGAAGTTGAAAAATCAACTCATTGTGGGATAGTGGAAAACATTCAAAAGGCTCTAACCGACCAGATGAAGGCTATTCCAGTATAGAATGGTTAAATCCTGGTATAATCATTGTATTATATAAAAACATTTATAAAAATAACAAAAAAGATCCTGGTTATAATTAATGCAATCAAATAAGATTGAAATGTATACTGATCTAAAAAAGAAGTAATTATTTTTAGTAATTCAATATCAGTAATTTTAATTGCTAAGTATTAAAATAATATGAACCAATTACTTGTTGCGAAATTAAATTATTTAGCTTGAGACGTGATTACACCCGACACCGTTCTTTGTATTATGCAATTTACTCAAGACTAGGAAGGTTAAATAATTATTTACGTATTTATTCATAGGGAGGAAACCCACTTAATTGGTTTTTGCTTCTTTTAACGACAACCAAGATATCGTTCTAACTCTCGTCCCGATCTAGTTTGAACTCTGTTCCTCTGATGAATCTGAACTGAGATAAGCTGGGTTCAAATGGCTTTTATGAATGAATCCTTTCGAAATTGTCTTTTCTCGAACGAATTCAAGCTCGGAGAGAAGAGTTTGGATGCTACTAAAAAATATGCTATTCACTCAGGGAGTCGATAGATCGAAGGACAGCGGGACAGAAAAATAGTGCACTTGGAGGCCGTTGGAACAATGCCGAGATCGATACGGCTGCACTCAAAAAGATGGAAGGCGCACACCCGTGTTTGAACGACAAATAGCAATCAGTAAACATTTAATAAACTCAATTGGTTAATGGCAGAAGAAAACATCGATCAGACAAGATAATAGGGGAAACAATGTGACGATTTAGACCCTGATCACCACAGTCTCTCCTAATTTCATCAACAAAGCAAGAAACATTAATGCACATCAATACTGATGCTGAAAAACGAAAGATTAACTGCATTTGATAAATGGTTAACTTCCTTCCATGGAAACGGCTATTAGATTAATCAAAAAGATGGAAGGTGCACACCCGTGTTGGAACGACAAATAGCAATCAATAAACATTTAATAAACTCAATTGGTTAATGGCAGAAGAAAACATCGATCAGACAAGATTATAGGGGAAACAATGTGACGATTTAGACCCTGAACACCACAGTCTCTCCTAATTTCATCAACAAAGCAAGAAACGCTAATGTTCATCAATACTGATGCTGAAAAACGAAAGAGTAACTGCATTTGATAAATGGTTAACTTCCTTCCATGGAAACGGCTATTAGATTAATCATCATCAAGAGCCTTATAGTCCAAAAGCCATGCCTGCCACACAGTCAGATGCGCGGTCTAGCATAGTACATAGTCGGCTCTAAACAAACATTTCTGGCGGGGGGGGGGCTAATTTATTATGGGCTTACCGCCGTGCCTGGGGGTGTAGAATCAAATTTTTATAACCAGGCACCTGGAAATCATTACATAAGTATTTGATAATCAAAGAACATACATCAATTAGAACTTATTCCTATTAATTTGCCTAAACAATTTATTTTTATAACTTAATCGAAAAATATTGTGAAGGTTCATTCTGGGGAGGTTAAGCCCCCAAGCCCAACCCTTTAGCCGCCACTGGCATAGCATCACATCTAGTATTGTTAGATCAGCTTCAACCCCTATCTAGGGATTTTCCGATACCATCAAAGTATCGATGCCTACTCATATGAATATTACTCAATCCATTTTTCGATACTACTTATATAAATACTCCTAAAGTATCAATACTTATTATGTTGGACAATAATAATGATTAACAAATTTGTAATTAACTAAGGGGACGAGGTTAGCTCAGTGGTAGAGCACTGGACTAATAAGTTGAAGGACCTGAGTTCAAATCCCGAGCAAGCACTAAAGATCTTTTCTTCTAGTGTCTTCGTTCATGGGTTGGATTCGGCCTCCCTGACCGCCCATAGGCCAACCCAGCCTTTAATTAATTTAATAATGGGTACCTTGGGTGCTAATGACTCTAGCAGTCGAAGCAACCAAGGGGGGAATCAGACGGCCTGACCACACTATCTCCCTAGTGTGCCGTATGGTCATGAATCAGATACCTCTTTAGCATCTGCCCCTCAGGGCCCTCGTGGCCTATTACGGGACTGATTTTTTTTTTTTTTTTTTGCTAATTTAATTTAAAAAAAAAAAATATTTTCTTATTAAGTGCCTATATTAACTGATCTAGGTATTTTGGAGACAATCTCTTCCATGTTTGCGACATTGTTGCTCCGGCTTTGGAAAATAAGCAAATGAATGTGGAACAAACCTTCGTGCAATTCCAGTTGCCCTAAGGCAACATGCTCTGAACCTGTTAAATGACAATTTTTGAAGAAGCTGTGAAAAATTGAATAACGTTCAATAAAACTAGGAACTAACATAGGAGTTTCTTAAATAAGCTTGAAAAGCCACAATAAAACTCATAAAGGGTGCCCAATTACTTGATTGAATTTTCCACAACATTCCCACCACAATTTTTCAACCGTTTTCGAGATATTTAACAAAGTGTACGAAAATTCTTAAACTACTCATGATTTTTAATAATGTATTTTATTGTAACTCAGCAATCGAAATTTATATATAATCGTTTGGACGAATAACTACAATTAAATATTGTTGTGCATATTTGTACAGAAAAGGAAATACAAATTTCATATCATCCCATTCTGCAAATGGGTTGCTTTTAATGGAAACTACTGGATTTGATAAACATAGAGAAACTTCATCGCTCTCATGAGATTTATTTTCTTCGCGGGTCCGTGTGAACTTCTTATGATGTTTCCAAAAATCATATTCGAGTGGTGCAGTAGATGAGGCATCATGTTCTGATCGGATTCGATACCAAGTACTTTTGTTCGATACCGAGTAAGTATCACAAGATTGATTCCGTTGATCTTATTTACGAAAAATGTATGAAGATCCGAAAACTTTTCATGTCTATTAAAATATTTTTCTTCGCATACTTCCTTAACTCCAAATATAACCAAAATTTAAACATCTTAGTTGGGATTAATTTACAAGTTCTAGAAAATATTTCGATTGATCCTAAGTACTCACAAAAATATAATGACTTACAAAAATATTGATTCCACTTTTCTCAGGAACGGTTGCAGATATCGCCTTATAAATTGTTTCATTCGTTTTCTTATGTTAAGAAACCTATAAAACAAGTACCTGCAACCATATAAACACAAAAGTCCGACTCGCAGGAACTGCAGCATCTTAGCGCGGTTCCATTCATGTCCCTAGTGCCATTTGATAAGCTTAGAAAAGAAATAAACTTATTTTTTTTTATATATATCTCGTGAAAATTGTCAAAATCCTCTCGAACATCTCGAATAAAAGTGATATTAAGGCGTCAGGGACACCGACAGTAACCAACTTTTACACAGAAGCGGAAATTACAGGATCTGGCTCTCATTCTAAAACAAAGCTCTATAAATCAATACAAAATATGCCTAATAAAGCCTTTCTAGAGGATACAGAAGCATGGGCGTATATGAGGGGGGGCTGAGGGGGCTGCAGCCCCTCCCGAAATTTTGAATTGATGATAAAAACTTCTCGTAAAACCCTTAAAAATAAATTAAATAAGATCACTTAGTTCATAAAACATATTTTATTTTACGTGTAATAGCGTTTTAGTTGCCTAAAACTAT
This sequence comes from Gonocerus acuteangulatus, assembly GCA_946811695.1. Taxonomy (NCBI): domain Eukaryota; kingdom Metazoa; phylum Arthropoda; class Insecta; order Hemiptera; family Coreidae; genus Gonocerus; species Gonocerus acuteangulatus. Next base: position 18,152,577 of record OX328124.1, on the reverse strand, counting down.
TCCAAGCTCTAAATATTTAGTATTCCATACCCTGGAAATGGTCTCAGCCCCCCTCCGAAATTGTTTTTATATACGCCCATGTACAGAAGGATCAAGAAGAAGTACACAAGATTGAGTAGAATACCCTGCCTAATATAGCCTATATAGAATAATATGCCGAATAAAACCTATCTAGTAAATACACAAGGACAAATAAAAGTCTTGACGAATAACAAGTCAAGAAAAAAAACTTTATTTAACAAAATAAAACAAAGTTTAGTTGCCCAAATACAATAGAATAATATACCTAATTAAGTCTATGGAGTAGACACAAATGGACCAAAAACAAGTCTTGTGGAATATTTTTTTTTTCTAGTTAAATACTTTTTATCAATATTTAGTTGTAACCTTTGTTGAAAACTATTGATTGCTAATTGATGAATCGGTTTACAACTAAGTAGTCTTTATGAATATTTAGTATATAACCTTATGTTTGGATCTGAGTTTTTGGGGTGCTCTCCGCCTAGGCTTTGTATTTGTGTCGGCAGATACCTGGGGTATATTTACAGCTCTTGAGGATTAACTCTTAGCAGGTAAATTTCCTGCGGCCCCTTGTTTCTACGGGCATTGAACCGCCATATTCTCTCATATTATCTAACCGTTGTGAAGTTTATTTTTTGGATTTAGGACTTAATATACATATGTAGACTAAATCATAGCAAGAAGTAATCCTCCGTCGTCGGTTCTTAACTATGTAGACTCGCTACTGTTATCCAATCTTAGACACATCGTATTTAAAATCCACAGCAAAAACACGACATTTCATCAGAATCCCCTGCTGAATAAAACTTATATAGAATAATATGCCAAATAAAGCCTATCTAGTGGATAAAAATAGAGGAAAAAAGCCGTTCGTGGTGGTAGAAAATCTTAAAAGTATTTCGCTCAGAAATCTCCGAAATATTGTCACTAATTTTACGTATCCAGTTTTATAGCCAAATCGATTTATATTCTATAATCAATTAGAAAAACCTACTAACAATAAAAAACTATGGGTAACAGATGAATATAGGGAATACCAAGAATAATTCTAAAGAACGAAATCAACACCAGTACTGTCACATCTAGATATTCATACGGCATCTTCGAATTCTAACAAACAAAATATTGATTCTAATTATGCGTATCCTGTTTTATTGACAAATACATTTGACTACTATAAGCAATTAAAAACACTAGGGAATATGCCAAAGAACTCGGAGTAGGAGCCTCGACAGTTTCACGACATTTGAAGGAAATCGACAAATCCAAAACTGACATTTCATACGGTACAGCCTGATATATTTTTAACATTGAATTGTTTTTCATATTTTAAATAATCTGTTTTATTTTCAAATACATTATCCAACTTTAAGCAATTAAAAAATAACAAGGAATAAAAACAAACAAAAAGAACCGTTCGAATAAACGAAATCAATTACTTCAAAGTTTAAGCACTTATTTCTCCGATTGACATAGCCTAATAAAAAATTGTTTTAGAATCTTTTTTGTAGAACATTTAGTAAGCTTTCGCATGGTAACCCTCCGTTTACCAATATTCCTAACCGTCTTCGAGATATTAGGGAATGTATACGAAGTTTCCAAAACATTTCATGTCTGTTAATAAAATATTTTATTCTAATCCTTCCTTAGCTCCAAACGTAACCAAAATTTTAACATATTAGTGTTGATGAAATTCAAACATGCAGAAAATGTTTGAAAACATGCAGGCGATGTCAATCGGAGAAAAAAGTGCTTAAAGCTTTAAATTAATTTATTTCGTTTATTCCAATGGTTCTTTTTGTCTGTTTTATTTCGTGTTATTTTTTAATTGCTTATAGTTGGATAATATATTTGGCAATAAAACTGGTTAAGTAAAATAACAAAAACAATTTATTGTTAGAAATATAGATTTCCAAGATTCCAAGATCTTGTCACCAGCGGGTCCGTTTCTAGTGTAGCCGACCTTTCCAGGTAAGATTGTAAATCATGACCTTTCAAGACTTTACTACTCACAGGAATGGCGTTAGTGACCTTAAGGGTTGACACGCCATTATAATAATTAATTAAAAAAAAAGACTGGTGGAACCAAAATAATAACTGCTTCTATTTTAATCTTTTCAAATTAGAGTAGGGATATGAACGGAACCGCGCTAAGATGATGCAGTTCCTGCGAGACGGACTTTTTTAATAATGTATTTTATTTTGTAATATTAACTCTTCTGTAAACGCAACCGAAATGTATATATCATCGTTTGGATGAATGTGAAATAAATATTCAACTCGACCCCTCGATTTGGAGCCTCCGAAGTAAAATGTCTAGTTTTTCCAATTTTCTCGAACACGGTGCTTCATATCATCTCCTTGGAAGTGGATTCCATTCCCCCACTAGCTCCCACCTTTAGGAATAAAACTCACAAAATAAGAACAGCTCCTAGCGATTTCTAATTACTTCCATTGAGATAATTAGATTCCGTTGTCTCTGCTGCGGGCAGATATTGTTTCATGAAGTTCGACACCGGAATTCGGACAATACCGGTCACTCCGTCAGGAAATGTAGAGTTGTTTCCATACTATTGAGGTAATAGGATGCGAATTCACCGTTACAGGCATGTTATGGTTATTATTCTGTGTTATGATATTCAGAGTCTCCCCAAAAATAATGGCCAAAATTCAATGGAAAAAGAAAGAAAAAAAGTCCTTTGGCATATATCTCGTTTATTCCGTTTTCGAGAAAAATGCAAAAAAAATAAAATATGAAAAGGCATTCTTCCATAGAAATCGCTAAAACTATGTTTATTATCCCCCCCCCTCCATTCACCCTCCTACCCCCACTCCCGCTTCCTCTAATCCCTCTACCCTAAAAATATAGGAGTGAGAATGCTTCCGATTTTGTGTGAAAAAATGAAATAAAATGTCCCCAATTTTTGACTTTTCGACTTCACGCAGGGTATTTCCTCGATAATGAACTGTCGTTGCTTATGGAGGAAGCCTTTTTTGCTCAGAGATTGGGAAGCTGGTTCCAACTCGGCGTTTGCCCTGCCCACTACGGGAAGGCCATCCGAAATCGGTTGCAGAGCGTTTGATAGGTCGTGGTGGGCCGGTATCTTGGTCTGGTCGATCTTCAGACCTCACGCCTTTGGATTTCTTCACAAGGGGACACATTAAAGATTTAGTCTACAGGGAGCCCATTGGCTCAAAAGAGTACCTCATATCAGATGTACCTGGGAACAGATTACAGCAGAGCAATACACAAATGCCGTCCAGTCGGTCAATGTTCGATGCGATGCCTTTATTGCTGCAAGGGGCCAAACCGTTTTTTTGGGGGGGGCACCCAGTATATTCCTTATGGAGAACGGGCGGTCGTGAGCGTCAAGGCGTGAGCACTCTGTTTCTAAGATTGTAGGTTCGATTCCCACAGAGAATAGTGGTTTTTCTTTAGAAAAAAAGAACAGACGTTAGCCATATGTTGTCTATAAGAGGTTGGCAACCTTTAGATAACCCATCCAAAAAATCGCCGTCAACATATAAATAAATAAATATATTGCATATGAAAATTTGACCGAACGGCTTTTTCGTGATTATGAAAAGACAGGATTTTGCATCGGCACTCTAGTCTCTGATTTGACTTCCTAAAGGGAGTGTGGAAACGCGCTAAATCACGTTTTGTTGCTAAAAGGTGCCGTTGAATAAAATAATTTATGTTATTTAGCTTTATGTGTAATATGTATTCAAGTTTATATTGTAGATGTGTGTTAGAATGTGTTTTGTTGGATGTACTTGAAGTAAGCTGAAATCTATTACAAAATGTGTTAGAAAATCTTGGTCTATGTTGTAATGACCGATGGAGTCGGAATTAAAAATATAGGAGTTTTGTTAATGAATAGCTTGATGAATTTTGGATCTGGTTGCGGTTTTTAGCGCGGTTCCTCCCTCCCCCATAGGGAGGAACCCCGCTTATAAGGTTGATACAATGAAACAATCCGGAAGTGCCGACAAGAAAATTTCGCGTTTCAGAACCCCTAGAGACCGAAAATAACGGTGGTTCAAATTTGTATATATATATGTATATATTTATATATATATATATATATATATATATATATATATATATATATATATATATATATTTGTCGGTTCGCTCTCTAGGTCGAAGACGAATGGTCCGATTTTGATGAAATTTGGTACAAAAATCAGTCGTCCAATATGAAAGATCAAGTTCGTTAACCAGCAAATTCCGCCCACTGGAATATGGAGTTTGGGGCGAAATTTGCGCAGAAAAAATCGTAACGCTTACGTTTTTGAGTTCATAAGCTTGTAAGTACTCTTTTTATAGGCTTCTTGGGCTAGGAAAACGAATGAAACCATTTTCAAGGCGATAGCTTTAACCGTTTTCGAGAAAATTGGAAAAATAGTTTTTGAATACCGTTTTTGGTTTGGGTACTTAGAATCATGGGATTCAGTTGAAACATTTTCTGCATGTTCTACTTTCATTAAAACTAATATGTTGAAATTTTGGTTACGTTTAGAGTTAAGAAAGGGTTAGAATAAAATATTTTATTAACAGACATAAAAAGTTTTGGTAACTTTGTATATTTTCCTTAATATCTCGAAAAAGGTTAAGAATTTTGTAAACGAAAGAATACCATTAGAAAGCTTACTAAATGCTCTACAAAAAAGGTTCTGATGAAAGTTTTGATTAGGCGATCTCAATCGGAGAAATAAGTGCTTAAAACATTAAAGTAATTGATTTTGCTTATTCGAACTGTTCTTTTTGTCTGTTTTTATTCCTTGTTATTTTTTAATTGCTTATAGTTGGATAATTTATTTTACAATAAAACAGATTAGGCAAAATAAGAAAAACAATTCATTGTTAGAAATATAGCTTGCCAAGAGAAAAAGATTCGTTGACGTCTTTTGAATATTTTCAATTGCCTTTATGCTGTTGGTTTTTTTTATTTTATTTTTTAATTGATTTTATCTGCAGAATTATTACTATAGTAAAAGAACATAGAAATGTGTGAAAATATTTGATATTTTCCAATTCATTGAAACGTATGAAATGAAGTATCGGTAGAAGAGGTTTCTAGGGTCTTGCGGACCTGACCCCAGGTATAGCCATAAAACCCTTTGAACAAAGGCCGAGGAAAATATTATCTGTTTCTATTCTATGCTTTTCAAATGAGAATAGGGATATGAACATTAACCGGGGTCTCCCGTGGTCAAATGGCTGGCCCCTTGGATTCATAAGCGGGAGATGGTGGGTTCGACTCCCAACCTCCGGCAGGAATTTTATCATCCCACGGCTCGCTGGTGAAATTCCTCGTTACACCCTGGATGTCGGCGATAATGACCTAGATGTAGATGTGCCGTAAAAAAAAAAAAAAAAAAAAAAAAAAAAAAAAAAAAAAAAAAAAAAAAAAAAAAAACTAGAACCGCGCTAAGATGACGCAGTTCCTGCGAGTCGGACTTTTTTTTACACTTCTAATTCAGTTGAACCTAATTATTTAATGAATTCAAGACATCCCATTTCCAATCATCTGTTAGTAAAATAACACTAGTCTACCACGAAATTGTCCCAAGAGATCTGTACAGCTTTTTTTGTAGATGTCGCTGCTGACGAAGGTTTTTCATCGAATTTTGGTTAAAAACCAAGTCCCTATTTACTTAATTAAAACAGTAAAACATGCAATCAGATTATTTCTATGTCATCTGATTTTTAAGTTTTGAAATCAGTAAAATGAAACATGACTAGATTGGTCCCCCACCCATAAAGGTTAATTGAAGGGGTCGGGGTAAAATAGTGACAAGCAACATTTTTAACAAAACTGAACTGAACGTGCTATATGTTGGATATCATGTTGGACTATCAGTCTATGATCCAAATGCTACTAAAATATTACTACAAGCTCTGTATGCTACTTAATCTTGTTGCCACTAACCATTTCAACTGATAGTCCCACATAATATCCAACATATAGCAGCTACAGTTAGGGTTCGTTTAAAATGTTGCTTGCCACTATATTGCCCCGACCTCTTCAATTGTGATCAATGAATTCAGGACGCCAACTGCAATCAAGTTTTTTTTTTTACTATTTTCAATTTTACTTAAAATTTAGATGTGATAGAAGAAATCTCATTGCAGATTACTTTTCTACATTAAAACTTCTTTAAGGTAGGGCTATTATAATTTTTGAGACGGCTTTACTACGGCCGTGCGGCAACATTACGTTGCAAATTAATAACGATTTTCTGTCAAGTGGATTTGACGGGTTTGGGGTTGTTTTAAAGATAATTTAATACCCTACAATTTGCATTTTTTAAAATTAAGTAAATAAATTCGATTTTAACGAAAATTTAATGGAAAACGCTGTTATAGTTTTTCCCGTTTTTCTAAAAATTTGAAGGAGATGCAGAAAAACCTGTGGCAAGATCGTGTGCATTGAGGTCGACAAGAAATGCTATATAAATCTCTTGGGACAAAATAAAGTTCAATTTTGTAGACGAGTGTGTAGCTTGTGTTCACTGAAGAACCGTGATGACCATTACAATAATATCGTCTTATGAGCAGTACCCGATTATGTACCAATGTGGGAGCACCATAAACCACCGTTCATCATGAGTGCATGATCAACAATTAGTACAGTACATAAGATGCAGTCCGTTACTCTTGATGTACATTAGCACTGTCCTTGAGATGACCTTCATCAACAGGAAAATACCGCACTAATTCCACTATCTGATAACGTCAGGTTAATTTCGTGGCTTCCATCTCTCTATCCTGCCGCATTATCAAGGAATGGTTTTGTCTATCGTCAGCCGCATTGTCTATTTATTAGGGTATTTCTGCAAAATCTCGGTACAGAATACAACCTGGGTTAGGTTGACCTCTTTAATAGGTTGACTCGATGTAAACATTGACACAGACATTAGAGACCTCTAAGTCAAAAATGTTTATACAAACAAGAACGTTTGTAACAGACTAGTAATTATGTGAACTACTTAATGACCTTAAGCCTAAATACCCCACACTTAGTTGTATGGCACGTTTCTTAATTTCCGTAAATCAGAGAGACTCCCTCCTTCTTTCTAAATAATCGGAAGTACATTATCTAGTACAACCTAATTTAAACAAAGCCACTTGTATGCTAATCGCTGTATGAGGTCTTGAGTTGTGTATGGGGTATTTTTTACCCCAAGGTGTAGTTAACGGCTAACCTTTCTGCTTATCTGATAAATCTTCACTCGTCGATTACTTTTATAATACGGCTTTCCAAGTGACAAAATGGCCTAAGAACCGTCCAGAAAAGATTTTCTCTTTGATTTGGGCTACCAACTGGTGAAAGCTCAGGTAGCAGTTCGTGACTAACTGGAGAACATACCAAAACCACTGAAGACACTGATGCTTGTTGTTTCGGAAGATGAATCAACTCCTGATGGACATTCAACATCTTTCGTTACCTTGGATAAGCCCGTGAGATGTTCATTTTATGACAGAAAGGATGACAGGAAGACGAAAACACTATGCTTGAGTCTCAATCGTTGTATAAAAAAACAAAAGAAAAAATTGAAATTTATTTATTTTAAAAAATGTTCAAAGTATGGGTTAAAATTTACCCCACGGTGTCATTACCGTCAATGGCAGTGTCAATCCGGGGTTTAATATAATAAAATAATTTATGTTAATACGTTCTACATGACACGTTAAATTTTAGGTGTTACTAAGTACTGAAAATTGAAAAGTATAAACGTTGCTACACTCTACATAAAGTGAAGCTTTTTCATTTAGGCGAATAGAAAAATAATAATCTCCCCCCCCCCAAAAAAAACCTGTTTATGTAAATTCGTCCATTGACTATTCGTAGGGTCTTTTGCGTGGCCAACTTCCATTATGGCGGATTGTAGTTCGTTAAGGATTTCGGAGTTATTTTCTATTTATTAAACCCTACCAGCCAGTTTATTCAAACTATTTTATATATACAAATTTAATTGTATGCAAATGAAGAAATATATAATACAATAATATTCCTTGCTAATTTTCCAAGATGTACAGTACAGTATGTTTGACGAAACGGTTTGCAAAATTCGTCATTAATGGATAAGCGGTTTTTTAAGAAATCGATAAAACTGTAAAGCTATCAAATGACCCCAATCTTTATATCCCGAGGAAGTGTAAATAATCCACATTATGTCTATTTCAATTTTTTGTATTTCTAAAGGAACGCGGTTTTACTGCAATTATATAAGGAAACGTCATAACGATGCCTGAAGCATCACAAATTTAAGTAATTTTCTCAGCAATGAATATTACAAGCCAAGTCACTGAACATTGTGTTTAAGCCACAGGTTCTCGCCGAGGCCTGTAGCACTCCCTGGGATGTGCTGGAGTCTTTCGGGGTTGGGACGTTAGCCTGTCCAAAGGCATTTGAGGCGCGTTATGGCAGTCAAGGGGTGGTACCTGCCTAATTAGAAATTTAATACCTATAATAAAATACTTTGTACACGTTAGATTTTTTTTCTTCTTGTAACGGGAGCGGTAGTATTTAAAATGTTGGGAACCTATGGTTTAAACCAACCTAAACCATCATCATCATATGTGGCAGGATGTCCCGTCACCGAGACTGGGCCGCCTCTAAGAGCCTCTGCAAGTTGCCTCTGTCTTCTGCTGCAGCTCTCCAATTCCTAACGCCAAGCAGAGTTCTGGCATCGTTGGCTACGCTGTCCAGCCATCTGATCCTCAGCCTTACTACTCGTCTTGTGAAGTCCAGTTCCTAGGTCATAACCTTTTTTGGTATTTCGTTGGCATCCATTCTGGCTACACGCCCTGCCCATCTTACCCTTCCAAGTTTGATGAAGGTAACAATGTCGAGGTCGGCAAATAGAAAGCTGAGGTCCCTATTTTTCCTTCTTCTCCACACTTCACCCATCTTTACTGGGCTGCAGATCCTCCTGAGGACTCGTCGCTCAAACACACTCAGCATCCTCTCATCATGTTTCATCATTGTCCAAGCCTCTGGCCATATGAAATAACTGGCTGTACGAGGGTCTTGTAAATGTACAGGGTGTTTCAGGGTTAACTGAAAATATGAACTAAGGACCTCAAAATAAGAAAAAAAAAAATTCCTCTGAAGGTATGTCCGCAAACGGTTTGTTTAGGATCTAATGATTTTCATAGTTATGAATTATTTACGTTATATGAAAGTTTTTTATCATCTCTGTTAGCCACAGAGTACTCATCATTATTTCTTTGATTTATACCAGTGGTGAATATGCCAGGCAATTTCTGAACAGGCGATTACCAAACAACGTCTTTAGCTCGACGTTTAATTGTCTTAGAGAAACTGGTACTTTTGGTATAATATCACGAGCTGATGGCATGTTTCACCTTTAAAAAATGAAGAAAGGAGTGCGACCATATTACAATATTTTGATGATAATCCATCTTGCAGATGTTTGAAGAGCTGGAGGAGAATTAAGTAGTACTTCACCCATATAATTATGAACGGGCACAAAATGTATTACTGCAGGATTTCCGTCAAAAATGGTGAGTTTTAAACCTAGCAAGTAACGGGAAGGGGGGATCCTGAACTGTTAGTCTACCCAAACCTTAAAAATAAGAACGGAACTTTTTTTGCTACTTGATTTTCTTAAAAAAAATCTCTCAGCCAAATAGTAGTGTCTGGCAACTGGCAGCGCTGTGCAGGTAGTTCCAGCGTTTTTCAGTTAGATTACTTCTCATTTCTTTGACACTGTGAGCAGTAGTAACAATGTTGATTGTAGAAAAGTAACCGATTTAAAAAAGATTCTTATAAACATGAATTCATTACTTTTTACATCTTACAGCCTTTTCCGGGACATTGATAAAACTGGGCGGGACACCGAAACAATTGCAAAATACCGGGACAGTCCCGGTCAAACCGTGATGTATGGCATATCCTTAGGTTTTCCAGGAGAGGTAATAATATCCGGAACCCTTGCACAGCCTCCTCGCCTATAACCTTGGTAATACTCGTAAATATATTGGGTGCTACCATATGACTTCTTGGAAACATAAACTTTTAAATTTTAACGCCCATTGAATAAAATATAGTATGACGGGAACCGTGCTTTAATAAACTGCGCAGTAATTTTCATGAAACATTATTTAACGCAATAAAATAACTACTTATCTGCCGTGACGAAGCACGGGTATTCCAGCTAGTCTACTATATATTTGTCAAATACCACTCACTCACTCACTCATCTATCAACGCCCAGCCCAAACCGCTCGACAGAAAATTTTGAAATTTTGCACGGACACTCCCTATATAACGTAGGCACTCACTAAGAAAGGATTTTTTGATATTCGAATTTTTAAGTATTTTTAGAGGGGTTTAAAGTTTGAGTTGGTTAGAACATGCAAGCCTAGGCAGCAAGCGTTGCTAGGACGATAAAGAACAGCTGTTACCGTACATTATCTATTTCATAGTATTATTTTTAATTGAGGTTAATTTCCACTGTGATGGCAGTCCTTGAATTACTAGAAATAAAATGTGATTTTGTCCCTCATAGAGTTTACGCCCTGGTGATGGTCCATCCGAGGTAATAATATCCCGAACCACTTTACACAAAAATTTGAAATTTTGCACGGACAATTCGTTTAGAATGTAGACACTCTATAAGAAATTTTTTTTTGATATTCAAATGTTTAAGTACTTTTAGGGGGGGTTGAATTATTAAGAAGTTCCTCATTGGCTCATAAACAGTCCGATTTTGATACAAAACATTTGGTACAAAAATCTTTCTTCTCATTTAAAAGGTCAAGTTCATTAACCAGTTGGGTCCGTTTACTGGAACATGGTTTTTGGAGCGAAATTTGTGCGAAAGATTCCTTAACATAGGAAAACGAATGAAACCATTTTTTAAGCGAGTTCTGTAGCCATTTACCAGAAAAATTGATAGAAATACTTTTCAAAACTAATTTTCTGTTTGGGTATTCAGAAACGAAGTATATGGAAAAAAATTGTATGAATGGTGATACAAAGTTTTCGGATCTCAGTATATATTTTAAAATATCTCGAAAATGGTTGGGAACTCTAAATTCTCTACAATAAGATTCTGTTGTAATGTTCGGTGGGCAGGGCCGCCACATGGGAGGGACAGCCGGGTACAGTTGTCCCGGGCGGTGGGGCGATGTCAATCGAAGAGATAAGTGCATAAAACTTCAAATTTGTTACTTTTATGCTTTGCAACTTGTATTTGTCTCTGTTTACCTAACTTTTTAAGCGGTTGTTGTATTGTTTTTTCTCTCCAACGGAAACAAGCACGGTTACCTCCACATGGTGTTTCCTGGGTAACTTTAAAGTCCGTTCAATAATAAGCTGTTTCTTGACACTCGTCCGGATCGCCCCAACGTCAAGAAACATTATGCATTAATTTTGATCATATCTTATTCAACTCAATATAAAAAATACTTATCGGCCATGGTGAATCACGGGTAGTCAGCTTGTAATTCATAACAATGAGAATCTTTAGGTGTGAATATCTCCTAAACAAAGCGATTGCGGACATACCTTCAGAGCAATTTTTTTTCTTGTTTTGAAGTCCTTAGTTCATATTTTCAGTTTGGCCAGTTAACCCTGAAACACCCTGTACATTAAGCTTTGTCTTCTTTGAGAGGTGCTTACCTAAACCAATACAATAAAACTATTTATGTTTATTTTTATATTTAACAAGCTGTTACCCAGTGTGCCATGCTACACCTACTTTCTGTCTATGACTCCCTCTGTATCAAGATCTACTTGATACCTAGTTGTCTATAACCAGTTACGAAAATCGGTCAAACGATGTGAATTTGTTTTAGTTCATAATGATACCGGCAGAGGCCAGCACAACAGCACTTCATCTAACAGCCGACAGAGGCCAGTAGTAGTCGATTCAAAACGGCCGTCACAATCTGAATGGTTCAGTGTAGCCAATTTTTCTTGAACAAAACATTTGACCTTTTGACCGAATTTTGAAATTTGACTATTTTGACCTAGCCTAGGAGATTTCTCGTATCAAGACCTACCTGTGTGCTAAGTTTGGTCAATATCGGTCAAACGGTGTAGATTTGTATAAGGAACAAACAAACAAATAAATAAACAGAAAAACAGACAGACACGTGATTTTTAGCGCGGTTACTCCCTATCTCCATAGGGAGAACCCGCTTATGAGGTTGACCTCATGACGCAATCCGGAAGTGCCGACTAGAAACTTTCACGTTTCAGACCCTATAGATCACGAAAATATAGATGGCTAAAATTTGTATATATATATATATATATACATATATATATATATATATATATATATATATATATATATATATATATATGTATATATTTATATATATGCTTGTCTGTTCGCGCTCCTGACGGCTCAAAAATGGTCCGATTTTGATGAAATTTGGCACAAAAATCTGTCTTCTAATTTGAAATGTCAAGTTCGTTAACCAGCAGAATCCGCCTACTAAAAGATAGTGTTTGGGGCGAAATTCGCGCAAATAAAATCGTAACGCTTACGTTTTTGAGTTCATATGCGTGCAGGTACTTGTTTTATAGGTTTGCTAACAAAAGAAAACGAATGAAACCATTTTTAAGGCGATATCTGTAACCGTTTCTGAGAAAAGTGGAATCAATGTTTTTGTAAGTCATTATTTTTTTGTGAGTACTTAGAATCGCGGGATTCAATTGAAATATTTTCTACATCTTGGAAATTAATCCCAACTAAGATGATTAAATTTTGGTTATATTTGAAGTTAAGGAAGTATGCGAAAAAAAAATATTTTATTAATAGACGTGAAACGTTTTCGGATCTCCATGCATTTTTCGTAAATATCTCTATAACGGTTGGGAAATCGTGGTAAGTGGAAAGTGACCATTCGAATGCTTACTAAATTCTCTACAAAAAATGTTCTGAAGCAATATTCGATGGGACAACGTCAATGAGAGATATAAGCGCATAAAACTTAAAAAGTGTTTGTTTTGAAATGGTTTTTCTCTTTCTTTATCTCACTTTTTAATTGGTTGTTTCTAGTTTTAAATTGCATTTATCAGTAAAATTATTATTGTAGTAAAATAAGCTAACAAACGGTGAAAGGTATTGGTAATAAGTTTGGAGTGGCTGTGGTAATCATGATGGCATTGGTTGTCAGTTTCCTGTAATTTGTGATGCTAATCTATTCCATTTCTTCAAGATGTACGTAACCGCGCTAAGATGACGCAGTTCCTGCGAGTCGGACTTTTATATATATAGATATAAAAATAAAGATATATAATTCTACTCTCTTATGTTTGATGTAAAAAGCTGGTTCAATTATAAAAAATAACTATATATTCTGAAGTAAACCACGACTCCTAAGGCCCGGTGTACAGTGAAGAAACTGGTTTCGTGAAACTCAAGTTCTTGCAACGCATAGATAGAAAACCATGGGTTGGTGTATCCAGAGTTTCATGAAACATTACTCCCGGTGAACACTGAAGAAACCGGTTTCATGAAACTGGTTTCGTGAAACTCAAATTGCTGCATACACAGTTTCATGAAACCTGGTTTCATGAAATTCGTTAAATCGGTTTCCTATTGTTTCAGTTTCACGTTTCATCAGTGGATCTACTAACTCTAATAAGCGATCAAAAACTGGCTTCGACGTCTCAATTTATCGGGATCTCTGTTTTAGTTCGCGAGCTACAACAAAATAGCTGTGTTGCCGATCCCTAATCATCGGATGAACCTAGTACTTGCGTTTTCTTTATTTATTTTATAGGCGATTCCTAACTAAGTGATGCTGGTTCGATCACCGCCTGCAGCAGGTAGTTTTTTTTATCTACGGGCTCGCTGAAAATGTTCCCTCCTCCAATATCGTTCCTTAGAAAGGTTGGCAACCTACATACAACAATGCGCTTACGGCCTAGATACATAGACCCCGTCAAAAAAAAATCTAGGACCACCTCAAGAAAACCGAAACGAAAATTTATAAGGAAGAAAGTTATTTTATATTACCAATGTTACATATCCATTAATTCATTCCACTTCACAGCATTATAAAGAAGGTAATATCTATGTTCTAAGGTCTAGAACCGGCAGAGCGAGAAGGCAAGGTCAATGGCAGCTGAACCTGTCTGCTCTTGATGAATCAACATTACCCTGCTCTGCGCAGTCATTCGCATAATCCACGCATTTCGGTGGGTAATACAAATCAAGAAGGCTCTAATGCATTTTGTGGATAAACAGTTGATGCAATTATGCCGATGATTAGTTTTTGGCAAACAGAGGAAACAAATGGCCAAAAAGCGGAAAACAATCTTTTCAGCGACTTATTCAATAGAATTTTCATTGGTCTCATTAGATTTTGAGTAAAAAAAAAAAAAGCCAAGAGCACATCCAGTTACGTCTCCAGTTACTTGTGAAGTATCTGTAGTGATTACAACAGAGATTCAGCGCATGCGCATAACTCATTAGCATTTCTATAGGTTGTTGCTGGTACTGACGTAACCTTCAACACTCAAGTCAATCCAAGTCGAAGAAATTAATAGAATTCTATTAATTTTAGCGAGTTGGATTGACTAGAGTTTTGATATCTTCTTGAGCGAGCGTAGCGAGCGGAAACGCATTGCACGTATGCCCATAATGCGAAATAAATATAAAATATAAATATGTTATATTACCACTGGACAAAAAAATCGGTGAGGAGGCCTCTAAACTTCACAAAAACCATTGATTTTTATGATCTTAATCCTTTTATTAATAAATATATTCTGCTTATTTTCATTTATGCTTTACAAGCCTGAAAGTATTACTTACAAATACAAGTTATCAAACGGTTAGTTAGAAACCATATTATATAAATATAGTAGTCAAAAAAAGTTACTTTTAGTAGTAATTGCAGAGATTTTAAATACTTTTCATTACTATATTAACTTTTCATTACCATATTTATATAATACGGTTTCTAACCTTAGATAACCTACAAAGGACCTGAACTCATAAGTAAGTACCAAAATCATTGTTTAAAATCACGACAGATACTTCAAATTAACTGGATGTGCTCTTCGCAAACTGACCCAAAAATACATTGGAAAAATATGTGAAGCAGTTTACCTCAGTACTAACAATTTGGCTTTTAAAACCGAACAAACCTGATTCGAAATCCCCTAGATTGATTTCTTTGTGTTTTTTCGAGTACCTTTTCCACCCCATCCACGATATTACATTGGGATGTTGGACGTTTAGACCGAATAAAGAATTGTCTATTATTATCATTATTTTAAATATTTGTTTAATAATTTGGGAAATCCCCCCTTATAAAAAAGAACTGAAATTTTCGACTTGGAATCGATCTTAACAGATTCTTAATGAAAATGTGTATTCCGATATGAACCTAAAAACATTAATCAAGACATTTTATTATAAACTAACAAAGTAAATTAAAAAAAAAAAGTCCGACTGGCAGGAACTGCGTCATCTTAGCGCGGTTACATACATCTTGAATAAATGGAATAGATTAGCATCACAAATCACAGGAAACTGACAGCCGATGCCATCATGATTACCACAGCCACTCCAAACTTATTACCAATACCTTTCACCGTTTGTTAGCTTATTTTACTACAATACTAATTTTTTCTGATAAATGCAATTTAAAACTAGAAACAACCAATTAAAAAGTGAGATAAAGAAAGAGAAAAACCATTTCAAAACAAACACTTTTTAAGTTTTATGCGCTTATATCTCTCATTGACGTTGTCCCATCGAATATTGCTTCAGAATATTTTTTGTAGAGAATTTAGTAAGCATTCGAATGGTCACTTTCCACTTACCACGATTTCCCAACCGTTATCGAGATATTTACGAAAAATGTATGGAGATCCAAAAACTTTTCACGTCTATTAATAAAATATCTTCCTTAACTTCAAATATAACCAAAATTTAATCATCTTAGTTAGGATTAATTTCCAAGATGTAGAAAATATTTCAATTGAATCCCGCGATTCTAAGTACTCACAAAAAAATAATGACTTACAAAAACATGGATTCCACTTTTCTCAGAAACGGTTACAGATATCGCCTTAAAAATGGTTGCATACGTTTTCTTATGTTAACAAACCTATAAAACAAGTACCTGCAAGCATATAAACTCAAAAAAAGTCCGACTCGCAGGAACTGCAGAATCTTTGCGCGGTTCCGTTCATGTCCCTAGTGCCATTTGATAAGCTTAGAAAAGAAATAAACTTATTTTTTTTATATATCTCGTGAAAATTGTCAAAATCCTCTCGAACATCTCGAATAAAAGTGATATTAAGGCGTCAGGGACACCGACAGTAGCTAACTTTTACACAGAAGCTGAAATTACAGAATCTGGCTCTCATTCTAAAGCAAAGCTCTATAAATCAATACAAAATATGCCTAATAAAGCCTTTCTAGTGGATACAGAAGCATGGGCGTATATGAGGGGGGGGGCTGAGGGGGCTGCAGCCCCTCCCGAAATTTTGAATTGATGAAAAAAACTTCTCGTAAAACCCTTAAAAATAAATTAAATAAGATCACTTAGTTCATAAAACATATTTTATTTTACGTGTAATAGCGTTTTAGTTGCCTAAAACTATTCCAAGCTCTAAATATTTAGTATTCCATACCCTGGAAATGGTCTCAGCCCCCCCCGAAATGTTTTTATATACGCCCATGTACAGAAGGATCAAGAAGAAGTACACAAGATTGAGTAGAATACCCTGCCTAATATAGCCTATATAGAATAATATGCCGAATAAAACCTATCTAGTTAATACACAAGGACAAATAAAAGTCTTGACGAATAACAAGTCAAGAAAAAAAATTTATTTAACAAAATAAAACAAAGTTTAGTTGCCCAACTACAATAGAATAATGTAAGGCCCCGTTTTTCCCTTTGGCCTTGTTAAGTGAATAAGGATGAGAGAAAAGGTTGGCTGTCCATCTCTAGAGATGTGAGAACCACGAATCCGCAAACGTTGCGTCTGGGATGTTGGCACTGCACGTGGCTGATTCGTAAGATTCCTGGAAGATCTAAGACCTGACAAGAGTTTCTAGTTCAATCACCTGCAAAAGCAGGAGTGGGGTACAAAGGGTTTAAAAAGAGCTGGCTTACCTCCGACCGGGAGAGTTTGCATCCGTTCCTGAGACTTCGGCCCAGATGCTGTTCAGAGGTAGGCCAGTTCCAAATTCTCTATAATCTCCCCAAATGATCATATTTGATAACTCTACCTATCCGTCTCTCTCACTCAACCTTTTCTCTCATCGCAGCAATGGCTTATGATATTTATGTTTTGTATCCTCTGTGTAAATTATAGTTTTAAAAAGGAATTTCCGCTTCTCTAAAATATTTCCCCATTGTCTATATCTCTAAATCCCGTCCTTGCTAATCAGTCCCTTACAAATGGTGTCAGGTTTCCGGGTATTATTTAAATGTCCAGCTGCAAGCCGGCATTAGATAAGAACCCTGCTCTCGAGATAGGCCGGCGGCTGTACTGCTGACGCTGATAGGACAATTCCTCGAACTGATATCTCGGCGCTGGGTAGTTGTTCATTCAATGTCCTCACGTTTCCTGGTTTAAGGACCGCCAAATACGGATATTTGGTGGTTAGCCCTGTTAGAGAGTAAAGCAATCCCTATTCGTAAGCATAACGTGTTGGGGTTCACTGGAAACGTTGAAAATAGAGCTATACGATGGTGGCAACGGAACAGCAGTTTGCCGATCTGAAAACGGCATTGGATCAGGCGTTGGCTGCAAATGAGCAATTCAGGGAAGAATTCGAGAGGACAAGGCATGAGGGTAAGCCAGGAAAGAGGGATCTTTCTCTTCAGGGAATGGTCGGTCCATGGTCCGGTGACGATTCTGGGGTTCCAATCCAAGACTATCTCAATGGTTTGGAATTAGTGGCAACTAGCGGAAACTGGGAAGATCGTGATAAATCCCTTGTGTTAAGGATGAGACTGAAAGGGATGGCTGCGAAATTTTTGGCCAGCAGATCGGATCTCAAGGGGCCAAATGTAAAATATTCCACGATTCGAGATGCTCTTTTAGACCGCTTTAAGGCGACTATGCAACCTGAGCAGTTTCTCCTTCAGCTTAGTTCAATGAAACAAGAGCGTGGGGAGGATGTCAGAACTTTCGGAGATCGTTGTCGGGAGATGGGTGAACGATCACTCTCAGGTGAGGGATCGGAGGAAGAAGTTATAGGGGCTCGCAAACAACTGGATAAAGTCGTCCTTACATCATATTTAAATGGGCTCGGAGGAGAGATTGGGAGGCTGACGAGACTCGCGTTCCCAAAGGAATTACAAACCGCGATTGAGAAGGCTAGAGCCATTGAAACGGAGTTAGGGCGACACGAAAAGGGAATATTTACTGTAGAGAAGAATCCCCAGGATAACGAAATTCCCAGTCCCGAGGAAGTTGGACAAAGCGAAGTAAGGGTCATTGAGAGGGGTAATCCAAGTGGCTGTTATCGCTGCGGGGATACGAATCATTGGGCCAGGGGATGTCGACAAACAGAGAGGGTTAGTGATATTTCTCCCAAAAATAGTACGAATTGTTATAGGTGTGGTCGTCGTGGGCATATCGCTCGCCAATGTCGTTTCAAACCCCTCGTGAAAGGAACTTTGCCAAAGAAGGCCCCAAACGCGAACGACTTGGGGAGGGCCCCGGCCCTAAGTCGGCGACAAGGGGATCGCACTACGAATTACTAGGCATAGGTGGGGGAGGTGAGAAAGGGTTAAAGGTGAGCACCT
This sequence comes from Gonocerus acuteangulatus, assembly GCA_946811695.1. NCBI lineage: Eukaryota > Metazoa > Arthropoda > Insecta > Hemiptera > Coreidae > Gonocerus > Gonocerus acuteangulatus. Next base: position 18,133,775 of record OX328124.1, on the reverse strand, counting down.
GGATAAATGGGCGGATTCATAGGATGATAGTAGACACTGGTGCTGAAGTTACTCTAATCAGGTCTCCTGCCTCAGGATCCAAATTAAGACCCGCGACTAGTAAGATTAGGGGGGTAACTGGTGTGGTAATCCCGGTACGCGGTATTCAAACGGTGAATATCGAAGTTAAGGGCCATCGACTGTCCCACGACGTCATAGTGGCTGACGTCTGCTTAGAAGGAGATGGACTATTAGGCTTAGACTTACTAGGGAAATTAGACGCCCATATAGACCTACGTTCGGGATTGTTAGTCACGGGAGCATCGCCTAAAATTGAATCCCTACCTTCCGTTGGTTCGATAACAAAGAGGGATGAGTTAAAAATGTCTGCGAACCGAGAGTGGGTACGTTTCATGAGTAGGACGGCGAGAGAACTAGAAGCCAAGTTTTCAGGTCATATCTTATCCCTTCCAACTAGCGTGAATATAGGAGCTAAGCCGATAGTCAAGGAGGAATCAAGACACACGGGGAAGAAGGATAACAAAACCAGCTCAGCGCGTCTTTCGCGAGAGGAAACGCTTCCGGCCTTCAGTGAATCTCTATTAGAGATTTCCGTACCAGGGAAACTAGACCAGAAAGCTGTCATAATTGAGCCGTCAAGAGCACTTCCCAATGGGGTTGTAGGAGGGAGATGCATTAACACTCCTCGGGACGGCCGTTCGTGGATGCAGTTCGTCAATTTGACCGCTTCGGCTGTGACATTGCCACGGCTTCTAGTGGTAGGTCTGGTAGAGAGAGATTGGGCGGAAGACGGTGGATCTTGTTCGGAGAGGGAACGCGAGGATGGCTCTAAAACTCCTGTTGGTTTCGCCTCGATCGTTGGCGAGAAATTGGGCCATTTAAGTGGTGGGGAAAGGAGGGATATGGAGTCCTTGTTGTCCAGATATTCAGACATTTTTTGTGAACCGGGTCCCGAAGGTTGCTCCCTGCCTGTTCAGCACCATATTGAAACTGGAGATGCCAGACCTGTGGTGAAACGCCCGTATCGTGTGCCTTTCAGTGAACGGGAGGAAATGGAACGGCAGGTTCAGACGTTGCTTGAACGAGGCGTCATTACGCCGTCTAAAAGTCCTTGGCAAGCACCTGTAATTCTAGTCAAGAAAACTTCCCCAACAGGTGACTTAAAGTATCGATTCTGCACAGATTTCCGTGGCCTCAATGCAGTTACTAAGGTCGATACTTACCCGCTTCCGTTGATACAGGAAACCTTAGAACAATTGGGGAGTAGCCAAATCTTTTCCACAATTGATCTTTCGAGTGGGTACCACCAAATACCGATAGCACCCCAGGATCAGGCAAAAACGGCCTTCACGACTGTAAACGGACACTATGAGTACAAAAAAATGGCTTTCGGCCTTGCGGGGGCACCTGCCACGTTCCAACGGGTCATGGACCAACTTCTTGGCCGACTGAAGGGCACCGGGTGTTTCGTTTACCTCGATGATGTGGTGGTTTATAGCTCTTCACTGAGGGAACACATGCTCCGGTTAGAGGAGTTGTTCGACATATTCAGAGGCGCTAATCTAAAAGTGAACTTGAACAAGTGCGCTTTTGCGGCATCGGAAGTGACCTATCTGGGACACGTAGCTACAGCCGAGGGAGTGAAACCAGATCCTAGAAAATTAGAGGCGATCAAGTCTTTTCCAGCCCCCAGAAATGTGAAGGAGTTGCGAAGTTTTCTAGGGTTGGCAAGCTATTACCGTAAATTCATAAAAGGCTTTGCGGATCTTTCAAGACCGCTGACAGAATTAACTGGCTCACGAGTACGATTCCAGTGGGGCGACAAGCAACGGAAGGCTTTTGAATCGCTAAGAGAAATCCTAAGTTCGGACTCAGTCTTGTGCTATCCGAATTTCAGCGAGCCATTTATATTGTCCACCGACGCATCAGGAGTAGCTCTGGGTGCCATTCTGTCCCAGTACAGAGATGGCGGCGAGAGACCTGTTTGCTACGCTAGTAGGCAGTTGAAGGGTCCAGAACTCAACTACTCGGCAACAGAACGAGAACTGCTAGCGGTGGTTTGGGCAACAAAGCTGTTCCGTTGTTATTTACTAGGGCGAAGGTTTAAGCTTGTCACTGACCACTCTGCCTTGAGGTGGATGCTAAGCCTTCGAGACCCGTCTTCACGGCTGACCAGGTGGGCCCTTCGGTTAGAGGAGTTCGACTATGAAGTCGAACATCGCCCGGGGAAGAAACATTCTAACGCTGATGCTTTAAGCCGTACAATAGCTGTAGTCACGGGAAATAGGCAGAAAATAACCCGAGGTAAATTGAAGGATGCTCAAAAGGAGGATATGTGGTGTCAAAGAGCCATCAAGAGAGGCACTGTTCATGTACAAACAGATGCCGATGGCCTGCTATATTGGGCCGATGGGGCAACGGATGAGTCGGAATGGAGGCTTATGGTGCCTGAGGGTCTACGAAAAACAATCGTTGAAGAAAATCACTCGAAACCATGGGCTGGGCACCCAGGGGCTGATCGTACTCTCGCGGTAATCAAAAGCTCATATTATTGGCCGGGCATGGCGGCGGATGTTAAGTCCTTTGTGGAACGGTGTCACGCGTGCGCTAGCAGAAAAAGTCCTGTATCTCAAAAGGTCCCCCTGGAAGCTCCCTATATGGCCACAGGACCTTTCGAGCAGGTATCGCTAGACATATTTGGGCCTTTGCCGACTTCCAAAAGGGGCCATCGTTACCTTTTGACCGTAATTGACAATTTTACACGGTATGCGGAGGGAATACCACTGAAGGGGCAAACAGCTGAAGAAACGGCCGTAGCACTCGTCGAGAATATTATCACTCGACATGGGGTCCCTAGGAGGTTGTTAACAGACCAGGGAAGAAATTTCGTTTCTCGACTGTTTACTCAAGTTTGTAGAGCTCTGGGGATTAGGAAATTACAAACTACCGCCTACCATCCGGAATGTAACGGAATGGTAGAGAGGTTACATCGAACTCTTACCGATTCGATATCCCAATATGTGCGAAGAGACGGTCGTGACTGGGATAAGTGGGTCCCATATGCTCTCATGGCATATCGAGCAATACCTCATTCGTCGACAGGATACTCCCCAAGCTACCTCATGCTTGGGCGAGAATTGGTAACTCCGTTTGATTGCTGGGTAGGTCCAACCAATGACGGATCGGAATCAGCGGACCATGTCGAAAAGTTAGGGCATCGGCTGAAAGAAGCCTATAAGGACGCTTTGAGTCGTGCCGAAAAGGCCTGGGCAATGAGGACCCATTATTGTAATGCCCGGCGTAAGGAGCGACGCCTAGAGGTGGGGGATTGGGTCTATCTCCATTGTCCAGCCGTGAAGCCTGGGAATTGTCCAAAATTCCACTGTCCCTGGACAGGCCCACACAAAGTAGAAAGGGTTCTTTCGCGAGTGAACTATGAGATCCGACTGGCCACTGGATCTCTGAATGTAGTTCATATAAATAGGCTAAAACGGGCCCCGGGGGGAGGAGGGGATTCGCACCCTAAGGTTATGACGAAGGCAGGTGGGGCAACCCGGGAAGTGGAAGGGTCGGAAGATGAGGTCATGGAGCCGGAATGGGAAATTAACCCAGGGTGTTGTTATGGCTCAGAAGACGACTCTTGTGAGGACCAATATGAAATTGAAACGCAGAGTGAGATTCACAGACACTGTCCGGTTGCTGCGGGAAGATCGCCAGAATGTAATGACCCTGCCTGCCCTCTGGGCGTTAGATCCTCTCCTGAGGAAGAAAACAGGGAAATAACCCAGGATAGTCAAGGGGAGGGAAACGAAGGACGGATTGAGACAGGTGGGACTTCCGGGGAAAGTTCCAGTGGTTCAGATAGCGAGAGCCAAGCTCAGCCAAAGGGGAAACCTGATGCTACTTGGACACCAAAGGGGAAAACTTTAACTTTTTCTCGTAGGTCCCCATACCCGCTTAGGAGGAGAGCTAAGTTGCCTGAAAATGATTCCTGAATATCTTATTTCAGGGTTGTCGCTGTGGGTGGTCCTAGGAGTATGGCCCTTGGCGTGGGCAAGTCTGGTTTTTCTAAGACGAGGTGACGTAGTTGTGACGGGAGACAAATGGCGTCTACTGGTTCACTTGAATGTATCACACCTAGAAGGTGTAGCAGCTTTTATATAATATTAAAAAATATCAAATGATTAAAAAAACATATGCTCACAGTTTTAATATAAAGCTTGGTAGCTTAAAAAAAAAGGCAAAAAGTTTTTAAGACAATTCTGAGACAATGTTCAGTGCTTGTGTGTATCAGTCAAACTTTATCCAGTGACAGGGAGTCGAGACAAGTGCTTCACAGAAGAGCTGTATCAGTGAGTCTCTCATCTTAAATATTTTTTTTCAAGAGCAATCGCATACTTCAAGCAGCATCTCCTTTTTATTGGATTAAAGTTTCTAAGGACATTTTATTAATTTCAATTTATATAATAAAAATTTATTATATTTTGTTTAAAATTTGTTTGGGAACTTTGATAACACAAACTGCAAATCCCAACAAAGGTATAGTGGAAACTCTGCGAGGGGAGATTTGGAAGGTCCAATTAGACCTATCTCATGCCTCGGTTAAATATCCAGAGCTTGATGGACTTCAGCCTGTTGTCGAGGGCATACTTAGTCTATTCAGGGAGGCAGAAGAGGAACTTGATATGCTCTGGTCCATGCTACCTAGTCCCCGAGAACGTCGAGGATTGGTCAATGCGGGGGGGATAGTATTAAAATACCTATTTGGGACCCCAGACGCGGACGATTTACAAGGCATTCAAGAAAATTTCGACAAACTAAGTAAGCAGTACGGAGACACCATACATGCGGTCTCTGAACAACTAACGCTCAGTCGCGAGTTTGCAAGGAAAGCCGAAGAGGACACAAAAAGGGTTACCCGCTTGTCTGGGGTGGTCCGTAGAATTTTGAAGGAAGGTTTTCAAAAAGAGGCGCAACTTCAAACGAACATATCGCCTGTTACTAACCTCATCCAAAGTTCCCTGTACCTTTCCTCGTCCCTCAGAAGCCTAGAAACTGGAGTAACGGAATTCCTATTTAGATTCCGCAGAGTTCTTAATGGAGTAGGTGCATCGATGAGTGGAAAGTTGAGTAGAGAGATGCTAGGTCCTAAAGAGTTAACTCTGATTTTGGGGAAGGTAAGAGAGGCTCTGCCAACTGGACTGACACTCCTCTCGGAGGGAAGCCGATATCATGACCAAATTTACTACCAAATTTCTGAAGTACATGCAATTGCAACCGATGATGGAGTAATAGCTGTAGTGGAATTGCCTTTAAAAACTCCGGATCAGGAGATGGTGCTTTATCAGGTTCTCTCCTTGCCTCTTAAGGAGAATAAAACAGGAAGAATGGTTGCAGCTCAGCCGGAGGGGGCGTTCTTCTTGGAGAGCCACAACGAGAAGGCCTACTCAATTCTTCAGGAGCAGGGTATAGCCAGATGTCGTCCCGGGATACCATGGATCTGTCCTGCCGAGTTCAAATTCTTTCACGGACAAACACCATCTTGTATTGTCTCATCGTTTCGCCAGGAGAATACGTCGAAGGAATGGTGCCCGTGGACTTTGGTGAATCCTAGATCTTCACCCACATGGATTTGGGACGAGCACAAGGAGCTATGGTGGTATAGCATGTCTAAGCCCACTCGCCTCCATCTTCAATGCAGAGGGAGTGCTGGAGTAGAATCGCTAGAGCGGGTTCTAGATGGAAGTGGGCAGCTTACCATAGCACCTGGTTGCACAGCTTGGACACCTGATTATCGCCTTTTGCCGATAGCCGACGTTGGGGAATCCTCTCAGGTGGTGCAGTTGCAATGGGTCAACGTTACGATCAAACCACCCTTGGACCTGCCAGTAAAAGAGGAATATGATCCCGCAGTATGGGAGGATACTTTGAAGGAGCTCAAGGAGCTCGAAGAAGCGTCCAATAACTCTTCGGCTGAATGGGGAACATGGAGCGATGTGGAACGGATCCTTGCGGCCCAAAAGAAGGGGAAGGAAGGGGAACTTCTATGGATAGCAGGCGGGTCGGTTGCTCTAATAGCACTTCTTGGGTTTACCACTGGCCTGCTAATTACAAAACTCAGATCCCGGCGTGGTGCGAATCAAAACTCGCAGCCAACGGAAGGAAGTGGGGCAGCAGGATTCGTAATACATCGACCGGCAGCTGAAAGTGTCGTATCTGTAATAACGGAGCGGATATAGACCGCTCGAAAGTGTAGTAGCCGTTCAGTGATTGTGACGACAGTGTTCGGTATAGTTATAAAATAATGGTAACATAAGGATTTTTACCTCCTAAGGGAGAGGTTTTGTCTTGTAAAGATGCCAATAATGTTTATTTTATTTTAATTTTTACAGCGCATCACCTGTATTGTTATTAGCACTAATATTGTTTATTATTATTATTATTAGTAACATAAGGATGGGTAGTGTTAAAGGTAAAGTAATGTTCCAAGGGAAACATGACTTTGAAAAATCGGGGGGTGATGTAAGGCCCCGTTTTTCCCTTTGGCCTTGTTAAGTGAATAAGGATGAGAGAAAAGGTTGGCTGTCCATCTCTAGAGATGTGAGAACCACGAATCCGCAAACGTTGCGTCTGGGATGTTGGCACTGCACGTGGCTGATTCGTAAGATTCCTGGAAGATCTAAGACCTGACAAGAGTTTCTAGTTCAATCACCTGCAAAAGCAGGAGTGGGGTACAAAGGGTTTAAAAAGAGCTGGCTTACCTCCGACCGGGAGAGTTTGCATCCGTTCCTGAGACTTCGGCCCAGATGCTGTTCAGAGGTAGGCCAGTTCCAAATTCTCTATAATCTCCCCAAATGATCATATTTGATAACTCTACCTATCCGTCTCTCTCACTCAACCTTTTCTCTCATCGCAGCAATGGTTTATGATATTTATGTTTTGTATCCTCTGTGTAAATTATAGTTTTAAAAAGGAATTTCCGCTTCTCTAAAATACTTCCCCATTGTCTATATCTCTAAATCCCGTCCTTGCTAATCAGTCCCTTACAATAATATACCTAATTAAGTCTATGGAGTAGATACAAATGGACCAAAAACAAGTCTTGTGGAATATTGTTTTTTTTCTAATTAAATACTTTTTATCAATATTTAGTATATAACCTTTGTTGAAAACTATTGATTGCTAATTGATGAATCGGTTTACAACTAAGTAGTCTTTATGAATATTTAGTATATAACCTATGTTTGGATCTGTGTTTTTGGGGTGCTCTCCGCCTAGGCTTTGTATTTGTGTCGGCAGATACCTGGGGTATATTTACAGCTCTTGAGGATTAACTCTTAGCAGGTAAATTTCCTGCGGACCTTCTGCTTCTACGGGCATTGAACCGCCATATTCGCTCATAGTATCTAACCGTTCTGAAGTTTATTTTTTGGATTTAGGACTTAATATACATATGTAGACTAAATCATAGCAAGAAGTAATCCTCCGTCGTCGGTTCTTAACTATGTAGACTCGCTAATGTTATCCAATCTTAGATACATCGTATTTAAAATCCACAGCAAAAACACGACATTTCATCAGAATCCCCTGCTGAATAAAACTTATATAGAATAATATGCAAAATAAAGCCTATCTAGTGGATAAAAATAGAGGAAAAAAGCCGTTCGTGGTGGTAGAAAATCTTAAAAGTATTTTGCTCAGAAATCTCCGAAATATTGTCACTAATTTTACGTATCCTGTTTTATAGCCAAATAGATTTATATTCTATAATCAATAAGAAAAACCTACTAACAATAAAAAACTATGGGTAACAGATGAAAATAGGGAATACCAAGAATAATTCAAAAGAACGAAATCAACACCAGTACTGTAATCTAGATATTCATACGGCATCTTCGAATTCTAACAAACAAAATATTGATTCTAATTATACGTATCCTGTTTTATTGACAAATACATTTGACTACTATAAGCAATTAAAAACACTAGGGAATATGCCAAAGAACTCGGAATAGGAGCATCGACAGTTTCAAGACATTTGAAGGAAATCGACAAATCCAAAACTGACATTTCATACGGTACAGCCTGATATATTTTTAACAATGAATTGCTTTTCTTATTTTAATTAATCTGTTTTATTATAAAAACAAACAAGAATAACCGTTCGAATAAACAAAATCAATTACTTCAAAGTTTAAGCACTTATTTCTCCGATTGACATAGCCTAATCAAAAATTGTTTCAGAATCTTTTTTGTAGAACATTTAATAAGCTTTCGCATGGTAACCCTCCGTTTACCAATATTCCTAATCGTCTTCGAGATATCAGGGAATGTATACGAAGTTCCCAAGACATTTCATGTCTGTTAATAAAATATTTTATTCTAATCCTTCCTTAGCTCCAAACGTAACCGAAATTTTAACATATTAGTGTTGATGAAATTCAAACATGCAGAAAATGTTTCAACTGAATCCCATAATTTTAAGTATCAAAATCAAAGACAAAAAGAACAGTTCGAATAAGCGAAATCAATTGCTTTAAAGTTTTAAGCACTTATTTATCCGATTGACATCGCCTAATCAAAACTTTCATTAGAACCGTTTTTGTAGAGAATTTAGTAAGCTTTCTAATGGTATTCTTCCGTTTCCCAATTTCTCAACCTTTTTCGAGATATAAAGGAAAGTATACAAAGATACCAAAACTTTTTTATGTCTGTTAATAAAATATTTTATTCTAACCCTTCCTTAACTCCAAACGCAACCAAAATTTCAACATATTAGTTTTAATGAAAGTAGAAGATGCTGTAAATGTTTCAACTGAATCCCATGATTCTAAGTACCCAAACCAAAAACGGCATTCAAAAATTATTTTTTCAGTTTTCTCGAAAACGGTTAAAGCTATCGCCTTGAAAATGGTTCCATTCGTTTTCCTAGCCCAAGAAGCCTATAAAAAGTGTACTTACAAGCTTATGAACTCAAAAACGTAAGCGTTACGATTTTTTTTGCGCG